>BCLK01000302.1:0-36697 GCA_001748405.1 Paraphoma sp. B47-9 | reverse complement strand
GATGGACACAACGTAGTTGAAATGATGGTGCAATCGTATTGATGGGGCGACGCAGAAGGCTTTGATAGTACTGAGACACTCTAACTTCTTGCTGGCTCACAGGGTTACTTTATAGCTGGACCTGACCACAGCGTTGCGGTTCGCAAAACCCGCAAAACCCGCTGGCCCAAAACCCGTGAGCTATCCGAGGCACTGCCGTCGAGACTTGCCTGAATAACATCATGCACGATTCAGGAACGTGGTTAGCTGTCCGTATACGCGCAATAAGTGGTCTTTTTGTATTGCCTTCCAAACTGTGGTGTATGGGTAGCATGGCCAAAATGCGACAAACATTTCTGCCCCACCATAAGAGACGAGCACTAGTTACAGCACTAACATGCAGACATAGTACACATCTCGCTATCTCGGCGGTTTTGTAGAGCGCTTTCGACCACTAGAGAAAGCAGTGTCTGCATTATGTTAACAAATCAACACTTATCATGGTCAGGAAGACGGCAAGCTTGAACACATGCAGGCGCGATCGGCACCTGTGGGGATCTCGAGCAAGGACCGGGGTAGGGAAGCCGTTGATGCATGGAGGACGCATGGGAGTGGGTCCGACGGGCACCATACCCAATCGCGCTTCATTTCGTTTGCTAAGCCCCGTCAGGCAATACGCTAACGTTTCTGGTCAGCTGGCATCGCGCACCGATGAAGGAAGGGGGCGAATGTTCGCAGGCCATGATGTCGCAAATTAACTCAGATTCGTAGAACACAGAGCATGGAATGATAAACGTCTCTCCGCTTCGCGCGAGCCGTGACGATGCCGGAAAACGAGACTATGCCTTGATCAGACAATTATACAGTTGGAGAGGAAGGGGGACCAGCTGGCCTGCCCAACCTAGCGACAGTTGGCTTGGCTGCAGCACGCTGACCTGGAGGGACACCCTGCACGCTGCAGGCCTTACAGTGTTCAGGTTCTGCGAGCGCGGCCATGCGCACAGGGTGCAGTCCGCTAAGCCCCCTTTGGCGGCACACTAGCCATGTTGGGTGAGCTGCTAGCGAAGACTGATTGGGAATTGATGCATGAGCTTCGATTTTGATGGGGAAGCAGTTGCGGAACGACCGGTCAGACCGCTGAGCGCGTATATATAGAGGGTAAAGCAGCTCCCAGAATGCAGATGAGCAGAGCCATTCGCGAACTTGCAACGAGCGCAAGCACACACGACGCATATCCAGAGTGCCAAGCTCACGATCCGCACTGTGTTCACTCTTCTTCTTGTACTCCCGTTGTACTTTTGGTGTGCTGGTAGAATGTCTAGCGCAAGTACGATCTCCACCTCCAAAACCTCGTCGACCCAAGACAATCGTGAGAGATCTTCCCCTACGTAAGTACAAAGAATGCAACCTCCTCCATCAGGTAGACTTACACCATCAAGTCCCGACGTTCACACCGTCTCACTATCCGCATTGTCCCTAGCACGTCAAAACGCCAATCTGACCTTGGTCAGTGAGCAGTGGGCACGGGAGGAGCATGATAGGGTCCGACGACTTCAACAAGCTGCGAAAGACATGGGTTTCGAGATGCCATCGCAATGGTGTCGTCGATACTGAACCACCTTCTTTCAAATTTTCAGCGGAGAACTACCTCTTGATACGTTTATGGGTGTAATCTGCCTTTTGTAGCTTCCACAATGCTTTTTAGGCCGCTGAGGCGTTCTTCTCTTGTTTCGCCCAAATACAAGCTCGCCACAGGCCATGCATGGATTCCACCCTTATCTTCCCATACTTCCACCTCTTTGCCTGTTTTTCTTAGTAGCTCGACCAAGTCTCTGGTCTCTGGACCAAGCACTTCTTCGCCACCGTAGAGGAAGTACCACCCTTGTTCAGGGCTCGCATCCTTCCACCTCCCCACGTCTTTGCAATAGCCGGGGGAGACAAGCGGGTCGGTGGCAGAAGCTTTAGGTCCGATATACTGGCGGCCATAGAGGTCAAGCGAGGAAGAGTTGAGATAGTCAGACGGAGTATTGCGATTGTTGCGTGAGACGATGGTGACCCACGGAGATATCATGACTGCCAAGCCAGGCTTCTGGTGGCGCAATTCGGGATGCTCGTTCAGCCGGAGCAAGAAGCTTAAGATGAGAGTGGCGCCTGCCGAGTCACCGCCGACTACGACGCGCGTTGATGATTGCGCGAGCGACAGGACATACTCGTAGCCTGCCAATGTTTCGTGCAATTGAGTCGGGTAGGTCGCATCTGGAACGAGGGTGTACTCCAGAGCAAAAAGTGCCGGATTGCGGTAGCCTGCGGCCTTCAAGAGGGTGACCCAGGCAAGCAGGAATTCCATGTAGAAGTAGCTGCTTCCCATGCTAAAGCCGCCCCCGTGACAATAGTACACAATGATGTCAGGCTGCTCCTGCTGATCATGCACAATCCACACGCCTCTGAAGTTGGGTCTTTTGACCTCTGTCCAGCGGATGGGACTCGTGACGAAGCCGTGTCTCAACATGCGGAATCGTAGAAAGGGCAGCGAGACGGCTTTGGAGAAGAATGTGCGGCCGATGAAGGCCGGCATATTCGCAAAGGCAAAGCGAACGAAGCGAATCACGACATCCTGAAACGGTGTAGCTTTCTGGACAAATGGCGTCCGGTGTTCATGGGGGACGAACAGTCTGTCTCGGATGAACTGGTATGGGATGACGAGCACTTTTGGCGCTATGAGCATGAGCATGTTTGATGTTGGGTTGCTGGAGTACGTACCCAGCCACGGCAACGCAGGTACAAGCCATTTCAACACGGGCAAGATGCCAATCTGAAGCAGGATCTGTGGCGCAAGGAAGACGAGGAAGGCGATGCAGTCCAAGTACGAGATCTGGCTCAGTATCATGGTGGTGGGTAGAGTCGCGGAGACATGGCGCGTGCAAGTTGGCGATGGCGATGGCGATGACGATGACGGGGCCGGCTAGACGGTGCCGGATGGTACCTGGTAGTAAGCGTACCAGAGGAAGGACACTCAAGCGGACTCACTGCAAGACGGACAAGGCCATTGCTGCGGCAGAGAAGCCCTGTACCCTGTGCCCGGCCAAGCAGCGTGGACGTGTGCAGCAATTCGCGGGACCTGATAGCCGACGTGGGTGAGTGGGTGAGAGACCCGCACGTGAGCTGCAAGGGCCACCCCCGGCCGACGGCTGCGGGAAGTTTTCAGTCGCGACGCCGCTGCCGTTGTTCACGAGCGACTTGACTGCCAGACTACGACTGACTGCGATTGCCCTCTGCACACACGCGCCTGCGCCAGCTGCAGTCAACCAGCGCCTCCGCATCTTCCTGGTCGCTGCCCTGCTTGCTATCCACCCAGGCTGCTTGATGGAATAAGCATCGTCGCAGAGGCCGGTCCCCTGCGCTGCTGCCTCCGCCCACAATCACGATACCACGCTCGCCATCTTGCAGAGCCCCGCCTCACCATGGCCGACCCCAAGGCGGCGCCGCTCGCCGACGACGTGAAGGAATACGCCCTGTATGTGTGCGCGCCATGGACGCCGCCCGCGAGTGTGCTGACCGCCGCAGAACCTTCCCCACCGCGGCCTTCCCCAAGAACTTCTTCTGCACGCTCTGCAGCCAGCTCGCCATCGACTCGTACAAGCTGCTGTGCTGCAACAAGGCCATCTGCGCGACCTGTGAGTCTCCTCCACGGCGCCCCGCCCCGCCCTGCGCACGCGTGTGCTGACCACCTCCAGGCCAAGTAAAGCTCGTCTTCCCGACGACATGCCCGTCATGCGACCACTCCCCGCTCGAGGCCGACTCGTGCACGCCCAACAAGGCCCTCCGCAACACGATGCGCGTCTGGCTGCAGAAGCAGAAGAAGAAGGAAGACAAGGCCGCTGCACAGGCCCCGCCGACGCCCGCAGAGACGGCCGTGGCCGCTCCAGATGTGCAATCGGCTGGCGAGGCCGCGGACAGGCCGGTAGAGAGCGTTGAAGAGGCACCAGCGGCAGAAGCTGTAAGCGACGCACAGAGTGCGGCGGGAACAGCTGGACATGCACACGAGCACGCAGGTTCTGAAGCGGCACAACCAAACCAGGTAGGTGACAGTCTTTCCGTATCATCATCTCACGCGCATGCACGCGAGTTGTATACACAGGTCAACACCAGGCCCAGTTGTGAGAAGCTAGCAAATATGAACACAAACGTTGCAGCTCGTGCAAGTGATGACGGGGTGTCTTCAATATTCCACCCGCGCCGTGCTGACCCTCGTCAGGAGTCTATCGCTCCACAGAATGACGACACTCAGCGGAGAGGTAGCAACGCGTCGCAGCACGTGACACAGAGCGCGGAACCATCTGTAGCAGACGCCACGCCAGATGAGCAGAACGTTCCCACTGGGCCAAGCAGTGGCATGGCGGGCAACAACCCCATGATGAATGGCATGTCCGGCCAGATGGGTTTTGGCTTCCCCAACCAGACCGGCTTCAACAACGGCATGGGCTACGGTATGAACGGCATGCCAAACATGATGGGCAACGGCGGCTGGAACGGCATGAACTCTATGGGTACGCCATTTGCCTTTTTTCCACCCAGTGGTCGTCGCTGACATACTTGTAGACTTCAATAACATGAACGGCATGTACGGCAACTTCGGTGGCAACATGGGCATGGGCATGAACGACATGTCTGCCATGAACTACGGTGGCGGCTATGGCGGCTGGAATGGCATGGGTGGTGGGTATGGCAACTACAACGGGTTCAACCAAATGGGTGGATATAATCAATCTGGATCGTATCCCGAGATGATGAACCAGTTCCCCAAGAATAATTTCCCAAACCAGAACCAGAACCACAACCAGAATCGTTTGCCTGCCAATCAAGGAGGAGCGTATCCTCAGCGAAACATGCGCAATGGCAGCAAAGGAAGCTTTGGTCCTGGTTTTACACACGCAAGCTCTCGTCCTGGCAGTCGCAGCGGTCCTGCGCCCAACGTACGTCGATCTCATCATCACTTCCCGCCAAGGCCGAATTCATCGGCCGGCAAGTCTTCAATTCAGATAGGAACTGACATTTGTGCCTCGAAGCAGCGTGACGGCCAGTCGCCTGACGAGAACGCTGATGATGTCTCCAATGCCAAGCCTGGCAGTGAGCAAAAGAATGCGTCCTCAGAGCACACTGAAGAGGGTAAGGACAACACTGCGAAGTCTACCGATGCGCAAGCTGTGCAAAATTCAATCGAGCCTGGTGATGCCACCGACGCACCCGGCGACGCTACTGACGTGGCAGGGGACAGAGTGGACGATAGCATGCAAGCTAGCGGGCTGAAGCCAATTCAGACCTTCGATTCAGGCGACGTTGACACGGAAGATTACAGCCAATCGATGATGGAAAATGGAATACCATACCAGCAAGGCATGGTGAATGAAGGATATGACCAGCCTCACATGAATACATCCTTCGACACAAGCATGACCATGGGCTACAACACATATGGTTCGCGTGGTGGCTTCAACAATGGAGCATATGGCGCTGCCAAAGTCTTGACAGAGCAGCCTACTCAGCCAATAGGCGTTGGTGTGGCCGGCGCGCCTACTGGTCCGCGTGCGATGCGTGAAGGTAGGCCCAACACTGGCTTCTCCAGTAGAGTGACCAGCGCACGATTCGCCCCGGCCCCGAAGAGCATAACTTCCACAAACGACATCGTTACCAATAGCCCCCAGCGAAGGCCTCGTTCGTAAGTTTCATGCTCAGAAGCAAGCTCATGGCATACCTACTGATGATTTCCAGACGTTCGCCTCTGCGTGATGAAAGTCTTCGGATCAGGCATAAGTCAACTTCGCGCTCGGTTTCCAGGTCAAGAGAGAGGGCAGATAGCAGGGCAGAGGAACATCGAGAGCGCTCACCATCCCCAGACTATGCATCGCGGCGGGAGGAGCGCTACCGATCACGTACACCCATTGACCACGATGATTACGAGCGGCGCAGAGAGCGGCGCGATCAGCACCAGTCACGATATGATGATGGTAGTAAAGAGCACTACGATGAACGTCCTCGAGATGACAGGGGCAGCCGAGGAGATCGGACACGGAGTGCGTCGATAGACTCGAAACATCGCAGTGGCCGGCGCGATAAGGATAAGCACCGTTCGTCTCGCTCACACCGTGACCGGAGCAAGGAACACCGTCGCCGCCATCGGTCACAATCGCCGATTGAAGACAAATACAAGGACGACGAAGCATATACGAATGCCGAGAGAGAGTCTGATGGGAGTTCACGGCGCAAGCACCGGAGCGACAAAGAGAGGTATCGTGAGCGATCACGGGATAGGGATCGCGAACGAGACCGGAAGGACCGCAAGGACCGCGATCGCGACTACGACTACGACTACGAGCGATCTCGCGACAAGGACAAGGATCGTAAACGTCGAAGAGATCGCGGTGCTGAAGAGGATGAACGCGATCATGACGATGATAAATATCGTTCTTCGCGCCGCAGCCGGAAAGATCGCGATCGTGAGCGACCGAGTCGCTTTGACGAGCGGGATCTCGAGGAGCACACATACGAGGATGAGAGGGAAGAGAAAGCTAGACCGGTTCAAAAAGACCGCGAAGAAGACGTTGTAAGTGCCCTGATGAAGAAGCGCGCAGTGTCCCCGCCCCTGAATGCACCCACTGGCCCCGCAGCAAATGGTTTCAGCATCAAGGGACGTAGCAAGAATGTGATGCCGCCGCCGCCGCCAGTCCAGCCTCCCACCGGCCCGCGAGCATTGCAGCCACCTAAGGGGCCAGCTGCAGACCGTAACCGTGATCGCAACGAGTCCAAAGATCATCGTCGCAAGTCTAGCACTGCGTCGACTCCTACTGGTCCGATGCCGACGAAAGACATGAAGGCACAGGATCACTATGCGGCCGAGCGCGAGCGGAATGCCCGTGAGCGAGATAGCCGTGAGCGTGTCGACAAGACGCAGCCCACGACTAACTCAAAATCCATGCACTCGCGTATCTCGTCTTCATCCAGGCCCTCACTCTCGGCCAAGCGATCACACTCGGACTTGCACGACGATGAGCCCGAGGCACCACGCGGACCCAAAGCAGACGTAAAGCCTCCATCTGGTCCGTCGAGTCACCGCGACAAGCGTAGGAAGAGCGGTGCGACGGGCGACGACAACATTGCCAATCTCTTCACAGCTGGCTTGCGCAAGAATGCCAAGCGCCGTGGTGGCGTCAGGTTAGAGGGTGATGCAGAGCGTGACATGGAGCGTGTGGAACGGGAACGAGAGCGGAGGTAGAGACGAGTCTGGATTTGGTGATTGAGTATGTACTTGCCAATTGCACAGGTACCCCTGCGTTTGGCGGGAATCGAAAAGTCTTTGTGGGCGGGCTGTCTTCTCTCAACTTTATGTAATATACCCTGCTGCAGAGTAGCATACGCTCGGGGCTGGTAGTTGTACCTAGCCTTAGCTTTAACATTGACATATAGAGTCTTCTTGATTTGCACAACATCCATCACAGCGTGCATAGTCAAAAAAAATGTCTAGCCGAGCTTCCTGCGAAGTAGCGTGATCAACTGATTTGGTATCATTCGTGTAATCTATCGACCTTTTGGTACATGGCGCAAGTCGTTGCTCAATGTGTCTACCGTCTATGGTTCACAAACTCCCTCTGTTCGCCGCCAAGTCTTGATGCCACGACACACGCTTCTCGAATCGCCTTTGCAACGCTGCCCCGGACGCCATCCTGCTCGAGTGACATCAGTCCGCCAATGGTACAGCCACCTGGCGTTGAGACCTTGTCCTTGAGGACGGCGGGATGCTCGCCGTTCAGCACCAGCCCCGTGGTACCTCGCATCGTCTGCGCAGCCATGAGCTGTGCCTCTGCCCTTGGCAGTCCCATGGCCACAGCGCCGTCTGCTGCAGCTTCCAGGATGAGGGCAAAGAAGGCGGGACCTGAACCACACAGGGCAGTGGAGATGTCCATTTGCGCGGGCGGCAGTGTGACAACACGACCAATCGAGGAGAAGATGAAGTTGACGAGCGAGTCTTGGCTCTCGCTCAGCGGAGGATTGGACGTCTGAATGACGGACATGGACTCGCGCACAAACGACGCCGTGTTGGGCATGACGCGCACGATCCTGCAGGCGTCGGTGGCCTTGTCGACGCCTTCGGGGTACAGGAACTCTTCGATCTGCTGCTGCGTCACGCCGGCGAGGATGCTGACGAGGACCTTGCCCTTCAGTGCCTCCCTCATGCCCTCCTCGCCCAGAATGTCCTTGTAGCCGTATGGCTTGCAGGAGAGGAGGATGATGTCGGCGGCCTGCACGCCCTTGAGGTTCTCGTTGGTGTACGTCTGCAGGGAGAAGTTGTAGTGGCCGAGGGCCTTCTTGACGTTGTCTTCAGCGGGCTTCCAGGTGTCGCACGCGACAAAGTTCTGGAGGTTGGGCGTATCTTTTGGGGCCGATTCGGACGCGAGGACAGCGGCCGTCTTGGCCTGTGCGAGCGACGACATGACGCCGCCCATGATGGCAATGCCCATGGTGCCTGTTCAGAGCAAGGGCCCCGTCAGTTGATGCTCTTCCGTCTGGCTTCGCATGGACGCGGGGCACGCGACTCGAGACGCGGGAGGGGCACATACCAGACCCGAGCACGGTCAATGTGAGGCTCTTGGGTTCTTGTGAAGACGTCATATTTTGTGTGAGAATTTGGGGTTGTGAATGGCAGTGCTGGGCGAGAGACAGGGCAGTGACTTATCCATTTCAATGGTCGCCGCGCGACTTCGGCGCGGGGATGTTCACGAAATTGTGAGAGCTTGGGCCCCTCCGATGGAAAGCGCGACTGCTCTCCTCCACCCCCAAGCTATCGCGTAACACTTGTAGCATTGCGCTCCCGCTACTTTGAACAGACAACATAACTCCGCCGACCTCCGCCGAAGGTAGCCGCAGCACCCCAGCATTGCATCGCAGCGAACGATCCGGCTCCGCATTTTCTTCCCATCCTATCCCATCCCATGCGCCACGCGTGAGACGACACACAGTCCCGCGCGACACCGCCATGGCGGACCCCTTCGAAGTCCGCCAGCGCTTCACCACGCTCCTCTCGCACCTCTCCGCCTCGCACACGTCGCTCCAGAAGGCCGCCCTATATGCGCTCAAGAACCGCGAGATGGACGAAGACCTGCACTCGTGCATCCTGGAGCAGCTTGAGCGCACCAACATGAACACGCGCGCCAACATCATGTTCTTCATCGAGTGCCTGTGCGAGATGGCCGTCAAGGACAGCGCCGGCGACGGCCGCGGCATTGACGGCAGCGCCATGGGCTACGTGCGCATGCTCCAGCGGGACATACTGCGCGTAGTAGAGTGCGTCGTCGGAGAAGAGGGCGCCAATGTCCGAGTCGTGCGCAAAGTGCTCCAGACACTGCAGGCGCGCAACATCCTGCTGCCGGAGACCGTGTCTGAGCTGGAGGCTGTGCTCAAGTCGCGGGAAGTCGACCACGGCTTCATGACGGCGAGCCCGGGCGTGAAGAACGGCAGCGCCAAAATGGACAAGAGGCAAATTGAGCAGCGCATCGAGGAGGATAGGGAACGCCACAAGAGACTGCGCGAGAGCATATGGGCGGTGCCGGGCGAGGACGAGCAGGAGATGGATAAGTTGTGGGAAGAGGCGAGTGACATTGGCGAAGACGACTATGTCGTCGCCAGGGAGGACCGCGAGGAGCGCGAGCAGGCCATCAGGTTGGGGTGATGTGTCCGCAGCGTGCCAATTGTCTGCCACGTGCATTCTTAGTCGTTGTTCTTCATACATAGCGAGGCGTTCTGGCTAGAGATACCTAGGATCTGCACGACCCAGTCGTTGTTCCAAATAAGCCCAGGGTGGCGCCAACATATCTGTACACGCCCCGTGCAATGCTATGGCTATGGTACAAGAGTCCTTCTCTCATTCATCATCGAAATGCGCGCCTATTCCATGACAACTGTCGCACCTAGCGCCTTCAGCGTCTCTACAATCTTCTCGGCCTCCTCCTTGGGCACGCCCTCCTTCATCGTCTTGGGCGCACTCTCCACGAACTTCTTGCTGTCCACCAAGCTCAGTCCCAGCATGGCCTTGATTTCCTTGATGACCTTTGGCTTGGCGCCGGCGTCGAACTTCTCGAGCTTGAGGTTGAAGAGCGTCTTCTCTTGCGCTGCCGGTGCAGCCTCCTCTTCCTCGATCGGTGCGGCGGCTGGTGCGGCACCTGCGGGACCCCCGCCGACGAAGCCACCCATTGGCATATCCGGAATGTTCAAGCGTGTCTATGGAGGCATGTCAGCACAATGCCTGATCCAAAATCCAGCCTTGCGAGCGCCACGCCTCCGCGAGTGAGCTACAATGCCAAGATATCGAGCTTCGAGACGCAGGCTGAGTGTCCCCACTTCGCTGTATGTATGCCTACCTTCAGTGTCGAAACCAGGTCGGCTGTCTCCAGCAACGTCAATTGGCTAATCTGGTCCACGATCGTCGCAATTTTGGGGTTTGTAGCAATTGCCGCTGTTTCGCCTGACGCCCATCTCCGCTGTATTCTTTGCTGTGTAGCCCCAACGGTCGGTCGTACGTAGGCAGTGGGTGTGGCTGTACAGATACAGCGCCTGAGAGCGCGGGATGCTGGGGCGGACATGGTGTGCTGTGCGAGGACTAATTGACTGCGATGAGACGGCAGTGCTCAATGTCGTGGTCGTGCTTTCCTGAGATTTTGCGGAGCGGACGACTCCCCATTGGGCCTGGTGGCTTGGCATATCGAGGACCCGCAAAAAAGTTAGAGAACTTCGATGCGCAGGCAATGAGCGCCACCACGACTCTTACAGGCCTTTTCAAGCGTCGTAATTATGGGAAGGCGCCCCGAATACAACATACAACACCACTGCCTCTGGAATGGCGCCTAATCATAACCAACCCGGCCCGGAAATGGTCCACATCGAGGCACTAGCCTCAGAAGCCTTAAGTCCTGCTCGAACCGATCAACTTTTCATTGAACACCAAGGACTGTTCCCCGAGCTCTGTGCGAGGTGGCTTCATTCGGATGGCCGCATAGTTGACAAAGTCGCTGCTTTTGGTCGAATTCTACCACTTGCGCCCCACCTCGCTGAACACGTGGAACGCTTTCTGCGAGCTGTACCAGCGTTACCAATCCTAGGATCCCAAGGAGCGTCATCTGATGCCGTCTTGTCTGGGGCACATGAGGCGAATATTTCGTCGCTTCTCCTTGGGACGTTCCGGCTGCTGAGTTACGACTGTAGCAGCTTTTCACAACATGTGCGGCCAATCGCGCTGGAGAGTCTTTTCACTCACCCAAGCCGGGTCGTACGCTACCTGGCCATTCGAACCTTCTGCTTGTATGTGCACGCGGCCGACCATGCAACACAGGAGATGCTCAAGAGATGTCTCGGCGACGGGGACATAGACGGTCCTTGGGAGCATTACCAGATTGATTACCGCTTTCTGTCCCTCTGGGAGGAGAAGCGGTGGAGAGAATTGCACACCAGCCTCCAGCACCCCGACTCAGATGACGCGCACTTGACAATGGCAATACAGCCCCATCAACTTTCGCCTTATACAGTCGACATGAGTGGAGTCTTGCTGCCGCGATTAGACGGAGCACCCAAATTTGAAGACCCCACGAAGCTTGTCATCACGTCAACGACGGCTTCTAATCTCAGGAAAATTGCACACGGCTTTCTTGACGCCGGACCAATCCTGCTCACAGGTCTCGCTGGCTCTGGCAAGACGCTCTTCGCGCGACACTTCGCCTGGCAGCTGAACAAGCTGGACACCATGGTAACACTCCATCTCAATGAACAGAGTGATGCGAAGCTACTGATTGGCATGTACGCAACTGGAGCGAAGCCCGGAACTTTCACTTGGCGACCCGGCGTGTTGACCACTGCGGTAAGAGAAGGACGGTGGATTTTTATCGAAGACCTCGACCGCGCGCCAAACGAGGTTGTCAGCACGCTGTTGCCTCTCATCGAGCGTGGCGAGCTCTTGATCCCAAGCCGCGGAGAAACAGTCAGGGCAGCAAGAGGCTTTCGAATCATTGCGACTATGCGAAGTATGCAGAATACGCGCCGGCAGGAAATCGTGCCTCGTCAGAATATGATCGGACACCGCTTCTGGAATTCCATCGCAGTCTCCATGCCTGGTTTGAGTGAGTTCGAACACATCATAAACTCCAAATATCCGAGTCTACGAAAACACTTGTCTGGAATTATGAGAGTGTATTCGCGCTTGCTCGACCTGTTGTCCGACCCCAAATTTTCGTCAGATAACGGTACATCGATTCGAGCTGTCACACCACGAGATCTGCTGAAGTGGTGCGGTAGGATCAACGTGCTACTCGCTGCGACACAGACCTTTGGCTCCGCCCAAGCTGACGATATCTTCCTAGAAGCTTTCGACTGTTTTGCTGGCAGTCTTCGAAGCAACACTGCACGCTCAAGAGTTATGGCGTGTGTAGCTGAGGAGTTGCACATTGATCCTCAGAAACGCGACCACTTGTTGTCCAACCGTGTGGTCAGACTACAGGTTCCCGTAAAGACGGCAGCCTCTGGAACTATTCAAATCGGCCGAGCAAAGCTATCCAAGCACAAGGTGGCTAAGCGAGAAAGACCAGGTCGTCCTTTCTCTACGAACAACTATACACTTCGGTTACTGGAGAAGATTGCGGTAGCAGTCGACCGACGCGAACCCCTTCTTCTTGTAGGCGAGACTGGAACAGGGAAGACGACTTGTATACAATATTTGGCAGAACAACTCGGACGGAAGCTGGTGGCTTTCAACTTGTCTCAGCAAAGCGAGAGCGGCGACTTACTCGGAGGCTACAAGCCTGTCAACGTACGAAGCCTAGTCATTCCCCTGAAAGACGAATTCGACGAAATATTCGAAACAACTTTCTCGAGAAAAAAAAACCAGCGATTCATTGACATGCTTGGGAAACGCGTGGCGAAGGGCGAATGGAGGCGTGTATGTACGCTTTGGCGCGAAGCGCTGAAAATGGTTGACGCAGCTCGGAAAGCACATGAGTCCCAAACATCTTCACCAGATCCCGATGGCGAGCAGCCCAAGAAGAAGCGAAGAATGGACTCTCTGCCTGCCACTTTTCCTGCTGCGCGGTGGGATAAATTCGCCACGGATCTCTACGACTTGGAGGCGCAACTGTCTAATGGTTCAGATGCGTTTGCTTTCTCATTCCTCGAGGGTAATATTGTCAAGGCCGTCCGGAACGGTGACTGGGTTCTGCTAGACGAGATCAACTTGGCCTCGTCGGACACGCTTGAAGCGCTCACAGATTTACTAGGTGGAGGTCCGGACGGAAATCCCTCGATTCTACTAACCGAGACTGGAAATGTAGAACGCATAGTTGCTCATCCGAACTTCAGAGTCTTTGCCGCGATGAATCCCGCAACAGACGTTGGCAAAAAAGACCTACCACCGGGCGTCCGATCGAGATTTACAGAGCTCTATGTGGAGAGCCCAGATGCTGATGAGACGAGTTTGCGCAACATTGTCGAGCAGTACCTAGACAGTGATGGCACAGATGCGGCCATTACTAGGATTGCTCGTGACGTTACCAAGCTCTATCTGGCTATCCAGGGACTTGCAAAATCGAACATGCTTGTAGACGGCGCGGACCAGAAGGCACACTTCAGCCTCAGAACTCTCACCAGGACTCTTTCTTATGCAAGAGAAATCGCACCCTTGTGTAATCTACGACGAGCGCTCTACGAAGGCTTCCACATGAGCTTTCTCACATTTCTCGGGAAAGCGTCAGAAGACCTTGTTGCACCACTCATAATTGAGCATCTCTTCCCACAAAAGACACACTTGAAGGCTGAGCTCGGAAAGCCACTTCAGCAACCAAGCGATGGACGCAGCTATATACGTCAGGGGCAGTATTGGTTACGCCAAGGCCTTCATCCCGTCCAGGAGCAACCGCACTATATCATCACTCCATTTGTGCAACGAAACATGAATAATCTGATACGCGCCGCATCGACGCGAAGATATCCGGTGCTTATTCAAGGTCCAACATCGTCCGGGAAGACGAGCATGGTTGAATATCTGGCGAAGAGGTCTGGGAACAAGTTTGTCCGCATCAACAATCACGAACATACCGATCTACAAGAGTATCTCGGCTCGTACATATCTGGAACCGATGGCAAGCTTACATTCCAGGAGGGCATACTCGTCAAGGCACTTCGCGAAGGTCTTTGGATCGTTCTGGATGAACTTAATCTGGCACCGACTGATGTGCTGGAAGCCCTCAATCGACTCCTTGATGACAATAGAGAGCTTCTCATTCCAGAAACACAGGAAATCGTTCGCCCCCATGACGACTTTATGCTCTTTGCGACGCAGAACCCTGCTGGCTTGTATGGGGGCCGCAAAGTCATGTCACGAGCCTTCCGCAATCGTTTTCTTGAGCTCCACTTTGACGATATACCGATTGGGGAATTGACAGAGATCTTACATCGACGCACCATGATACCTGAGTCATGGTGTAAGCGCATCGTCCAGGTCTACCAAGACTTGTCGACGCTCCGTCAGCAAAACCGCATCTTTGAGCAAAAGAGTTTTGCGACCCTGCGTGATTTGTTCAGATGGGCGCAACGAAAGGCAGATACGATTCAGGAGCTCGCCAACAACGGTTATATGCTGCTTGCAGAGCGCGTTCGAAAGGAAGAAGAACGCATAGCCGTCAAAAGAGTCATGGAATCCGTCATGAGCAAGAACGGGCCCAAAGTCACCATAGATGTGGAGAAAATGTTTGACGGAGATGCGTGGTCTGGTGTTGCTCGACTCACCAAAGGAGGTGGCGGTTCCGCTACTGGCAGTGAGATTGTGTGGACCCGAGCAATGCGACGACTCTTCGTCCTCGTTGCCCATGCCCTGCGAAATAACGAGCCAGTGTTACTCATTGGAGAGACAGGATGCGGGAAGACCACACTCTGTCAGCTCTTGGCCGATGAGTACAAGACTCAGCTGCACATTGTCAATGCGCATCAGAACACCGAGACGGGAGATTTGATAGGCGCGCAGCGTCCGATTCGAAACCGTGCCGCAATCGAGAAAACAATCAGGCAGCAGGTGCTCGATGTTTTTGACATTGTTCCAAATCTCGATTTCGATCCGACCAATCTCGATTTAGTGCCCTTGTTGGACCTCTACGACAGGCTCGTCAAAGAAAAACCCAGCCTAGTACCAATCGTTCTTCGTCAGCAGATACAAGCAAATAGGATCAAAGCTGCTGCGTTATTCGAGTGGGCCGACGGAAGCCTCGTCCATGCCATGAAACAAGGTCACTATTTCCTACTAGACGAGATCTCTTTGGCCGATGACTCTGTACTTGAGCGCCTGAACAGTGTGCTCGAACCGTCTCGAACGCTACTACTTGCCGAGAAGGGACCGACTGATTCTGAGATTACTGCGTCTGATGGCTTCCAGTTCATGGCAACTATGAACCCTGGAGGCGACTATGGTAAAAAGGAGCTCTCGCCTGCTTTGCGTAATCGCTTTACCGAGATTTGGGTGCCTGCCATGTCCGACCTTGACGATATCCTCCAGATTGTTCAGTCAAAGCTGAACGCTGCTGCTGTACCTTTCGCCGGGGCTATTGTGTCATTTTCGCAGTGGTTCAATGACAAGTACAATACCTCAGTAACATCTTCAATCTCGATACGCGACTCGCTTGCGTGGGTGTCTTTTATTAACAGCTGTCCCGGGGATGATCCTATCTTCGGGCTTGTCCACGGAGCTGCCATGGTTTTCATCGATACGCTTGGCGCAAATCCGGCTGGGTTGCTTGCAATTTCCCAAGCTTCAATCAAAGAAGAGCGTCGAGCCTGCCTTCAGCACCTGAGCAAACTCTTGGGGCAAGACGTCTTACCCGTCTATTTCAAAGACATATCTATCACCAATATGGATGGAGTGTTCCAAATGGGCTCATTCGCAACACCCACGTTTCCTACCAAAACTCCTGAAGCATCGGATTTTGCACTGGACGCGCCGACAACCCGTCTGAATGCCATGCGAGTGGTTCGCGCGCTGCAGCTACCGAAGCCTATATTGCTCGAAGGCAATCCTGGAGTTGGCAAGACAACATTGGTTACAACTTTAGCGGCAGTCATAGGGAAGCCGCTGACTCGCCTCAATCTTTCTGAACAGACAGATCTCATGGATTTGTTTGGATCTGATGTCCCGGTGGAAGGGGGCGCTGCAGGCAATTTTGCATGGTGCGATGCACCTTTTCTCAAGGCTATGAAAAACGGCGATTGGGTCCTTCTTGATGAAATGAACCTGGCGTCACAGTCTGTATTAGAAGGTCTTAATGCGGTGCTGGATCATCGTGGGGAGGTATATGTCTCGGAGCTCGACCAGACATTTCACAAGCATCCAGGCTTCAGAGTTTTCGCCGCCCAAAACCCGCATCACCAGGGCGGTGGACGTAAAGGCCTTCCTGCATCTTTCGTCAATCGCTTTACCGTGGTGTACGCAGATATATTGCAGACAGAAGACCTTACCCTCATCTGCAACACGGTCTTCCCAACAGTCGAGAAGGATGCCATTGCCAACTTGATAAATTTTGTGGCTGATCTAGATGAGCAAGTCGTCACCTATCGTGCCTTTGGTCAGCTGGGAGCACCTTGGGAGTTCAACCTGCGTGACACTCTACGCTGGCTACAGCTTCTGGCATCCGAGCCAGTCGCTGCTTCTGCGAGAGACTTTCTCGACACTATCTTCGTGCAGCGCTTCCGCACCGAGAGCGATCGTGAACGACTCCACAACCTATTCGAGGCTACTTTTGGAATTCATCAAGCACGGTCGACGCTGTTTCACGGCATTAGCACGAGTTCAGTACAAGTTGGACTCGGTATATTGCCACGCGATGAAACTGTATCAGGTCACCATTTTACGCCAAACATGAGGCTTTCGCAGCTGGGACCCATGGAAGCTTTAGTCATTGGTGTGAAACAGAGCTGGCCGCTCATTTTAGTCGGCTCGCCTGGCGCTGGCAAGACTACACTCATTCACCAAGTAGCAGCTTTTGCAGGAGCCGAATTAGTCACATTCGCCATGAACGCAGACATTGACGCAATGGATCTCGTTGGCGGCTACGAGCAAGTCGATCCAACGAGAGAATTGCATCGATGCATGGAAAAGCTTGAGGATCACATTCGAAGGAGAGTGGCAGCAGCGAATCGCGCATCACAAGCAGACATCGCGCTCCTTGAAGAGCTCGTTCGGGGAAAGTCCGCCACCCCAATGTCCCTGAATAAGGCTCTTCTGGAATCCATTATGTACGCCGACGCAGAGGTGACCCCTCTTGTGAAAGATCTGCTATATCACCTTCAAGTCTCGCAAGAGGATATCGCCGGCGCACGGTTCCAATGGGTTGACGGCATCCTCATCCGAGCGCTCGTTCAGGGACAGTGGCTTGTTCTAGATAACGCAAATTTGTGCTCCAGCGCTGTGCTAGATCGACTAAACTCTCTCCTTGAGCCCAATGGTTACATCTCCATTAACGAGCACGCGACAGCGGATGGAGAAGCTCGCATAGTGCGGCCGCATCCAAATTTCCGAATATTCATGACGATGGACGCGAGATTTGGGGAGCTGTCTCGCGCGATGCGCAACAGAGCAGTTGAGATATGCTTGCTGGATTCACATCATAATGGAATTCGGCGACCATCGGAGGTTATAGAATATCCGCTAGACTCCAAGGTGTATCGATTTCGCCAATTCCGGGTCCAACAGGAGCATTTGGATTCGACGTTGGAGGCATGCTTTAGCAACCTGTCCTTTTGCGATACTGATATGCTGGAGAGCTTCCAGAAGCAGGCTCAACAGGGACTAATCTTCACCAACGGAGCCTCTAATGGTGTTACTACGCAGGACATACAGCACACATTGCATGCGCAAGGGATACCCGAAAAGCTTTCATACTTTGCGCGCTTCATCAACAATGTCTGGGAACCTCGAGTCCGGGCAATGTACACCGCTACTATGTCGACTCCCATCACTGGGCTTAAGCCATATCATCCGCTCGGCAACGAACTCGCTCTTCAGGGTACAAACGATTCGGCCTCTCAGGCAACATGGTCTGCGACTATGTATGACATTATGCTGGACGTCTTCAATATGCAATACGCTTTAGAGAGCCTGCCTCCGGCGAAGTTTGAGCGGCGCAAGGAAAAGCAGAAGTTGCCAGCTTTTCTTCAGGGATATTGGCAAGCCCTGGTCAGAATGATGGACAACCTTTGGACTGGAAACGGGAGTAATCAAACCCTAGATCGACCATTCCTGAAGGCTCTGATCACGCTTTTTTGGGCTTTCATGAAGCTTGCTGAGGATTCAGCATTCGATCGTGCGACATTCCAAACATATCTCAAAATGTTGGCTTCTACCGTACCAGTACATACGGATCTGGATCATCCGCTTCTGCTGGACTTGCAAGTCTCACTGCGCAAGCATATTGCCTTGTTCGATACAGAAGTTCATCTGACGACAGGTTTGGGTATGGACCGCATCTGGACCAGCTTTAAGCCCGAAACACCAAAGAATCTCACTCAATTGGAGACCATCGCAGAACTCGAAAGCTTGGCTGACAGGTTCGACACAATGATTTGGAGCTCAGATTTGAATCTCGACGAAATGATGCAACTTCGTGAAAGAATCGCAAGCTCACTGGACCTTGTACGTAGCCATGAAGCCGAGGCTGCCGAGCTTGTTACTAGTTTTAGAGCCGCTATTTGCGATCTAGAACACACCTACACCGAGCACAGCACTTGGTCCACGCCGTATTTTGAAGAAGAGTTTGAGGGCCTCTGTCAATTCCTTGATGTTGCATCCAAGGATGATCTGATAGAAAGGCCACCAAACTCAAATACTTCACCTACAGCTGTTGTTGCACGAGCAAAATCCTCCCTACTGGCCCGACGACCGACAAAGCTGCGAGCCGTGGTGGTTGGAAGATCTCATGAGCCGACTATTCACTTTGCCAAGCTGTATAGATACATCGGCTTAACTCATCAGCCAGCCAAATCGATTGCACTCACAGGACAGTTTCATGTGTCCATGCTCTCGAAGCTTCAAGATGCTGACGAGGTTCCATTGGCGCGGCTTGGCCGCTTCGAGGCTGAATTGCAAGTTCTTTCTCAGCAGGTCGCCTTGGACGCCTGCTGTATCACCGAGGGTCAAGATAATTCCTGTGACAGCCTTTACCGAAGCATATATGATGGGCTGTTTGCTTCGCATTGTGTCGAAGTCTGCGCTAGCCTGCAAAAGGGGCGAGTCACATTCTATGACAACGCACCTGTCGACGCCATTTACCGCTCATTGTTGGAAGAGGGATTTGCAAAGTGCTATCGTCCAGCAACGGCGGATGCAAGAGCATGGATTCAGCTCGGCCTGTTCGGACTCAACCTATACGTTCCAAGTTACCCTCACGACCCGGCTCTACGACCAATGGTGGTACGCAAAACTTTTCACCAGGAGCAACAAGCTGTACAGCACGCATTGTCGGCATTAATACAGTTCCAGTACGGTTTCACCGGCCAGAAAACTAGCGCTCGGATCCGGATCCTCGAAGAAATGCTACAGACAATGGGAGAAGAGCCACCTGTGCCGGCCATTGTCCGCCCAACGATCTCTCAGCTGGACGATTTGCAGGGAGAATTCTCTAATTTACTGAATACAATTCTGCCTCTTATCAACGGGTCCATGACGGTTGAAGAGTCGATCCAGAATCAAGTTCTCCATCACAATATATCTCGCATCATTCAACGCTTGACAGAGGGTTACCGCGCATATGACGACATCACAGACACCGTGGTTGGCTTTTTAGTTTGCCTCAAGTTTGGACTGATCCTAGGTGGGAAAGAGCTGGAAGAGCGAGAAGACAGTGTGACAGACCGGAGTCTGGGTCATCTCTCCCGCATGACTCCTTTCTTCGGCCGTCAGTCATTCATAGGAAACACGGAACGTATCCTACACGAGCTTGATAGAGGGCTGGAGGTGAAAGACCATATTATCGACGTTCGCTGGCATGCACTACAGTCGCTCTTGATCGTGAAGAGCACCGATCCTGCAGGCATATCCAGCAGCGCCGCAAGAATGTTGCTGCATGGGCTTTTCAGCAGTCTATACGGAGATTGGAAGAAGAGGCTGCTTGAAGATCAGGAGAAGCAAGCAAAAGACTCTAGTCTGTATACATACAAAGGTATGGACGAGGAGGAGGAAGATGAAGACTTGACACTGTTCCCGGACTACGACAATCAACAACCATCTGGCGAGAGTACCACACCGTTCAAGGCAGCCTCGAACTCTCGGGATCATGCGATACGTGTTGCTGACATCCATGCCGCTCTCTTCGTGCAGGACCAAGATGTGGCTGAGGTGGTCAAGACTTTGGTTCAATGGTGTGCTTTTGAATTGAATCGCGTTTCCGGAAAAAAGGCCCATGGTACAGGCTACGAGAACGCTCTCCCCGCTATCTACCTTCTCCTCGAGCAGAAGCTGAACGGCCTGCAGACACAAGGTACAGGACAGGCCTACAACTTCTACTATGATGCGAACATGTCTGAGGCGAAGCGGCTCATCAAGCTGATACATCTGATCCAAGATCGGTACCGTAAAATTCGTATAGTATGGCCTGAGCACGCCACTCTCAGTGAGGTCTTAAGTATTTGCGACGAGACTCTCGACTTTCGCCATGTTGACCCAGTCGCCAAATTTATCACCAAGGCAGAGAAGCTCCACGCCTTCATGTACGAGTGGCAGAAAGTCGCAAGCAAGGAATTCAGTGCTGCAAATCTTTACGACGATCTGACAAAATTGCTTGTCAGCTGGAGACAACTCGAGCTCACAACATGGTCGAGACTGTTTGACCTCGAGATGGAGAAGTTTCGCTCTGATGCTAAGAGCTGGTTCTTCATTGCCTACGAGACCATAATTGCGGCTTCTGAGACTATTGAGGATGATGCGAGTGTTGCGTTGCATGCGAAGAATCTTCTCAAGTCACTTGAAAGCTTCTTTGAGACTACAACGCTTGGGCAATTTGAGCAGCGCATGGAGCTCTTGAAGCAGCTCCGTACACACACAGCCACGTGCATGCAGGACTTCCATGCTTTTGAAGTCATCCGCAACGCCCTGGATAATTTCATTTCTTACTTCTCGCGCCTGCAAAAGCCGGTTCTCGAAGCGATCACCAAGGGCAGACAAAGTTTGGAAAAGGAAGTCAACAACGTCATCAAGCTTGCTAGTTGGAAGGACACAAACATCGAGGCCCTCAAGCAAAGCGCAAAGACCAGTCACAAGAAACTGAGCAAGTGGGTTCGTAAGTTCAGAAAGCTACTCAACCGTCCGATATCCAGCATCTGGAATACTGGATTTCCAAACGAAAGTCATTCACTCCAGTATGCTGAGATGCAGTCAATCACGACAAGTGTTGATGACGAGGTCGTCAGGATCTGCTGCAATGGGATCCCGGGCTGGGACCAGCTACCAGCGCGTTTCAAGAACGTGAATGTTACGATCAACTTAATGCGGAGCAAGACTACACCTGGTATTGCATCGGTCGATGGTGCGTTGTACATCGACAGTCTTGTTACTGAGCTGGATGCATCTAGTATTGAGCTGCGTAAAGCAACGCCTACTCTACTTACAGAGGAGAACAAAGACACTGTACAGCACCTCAAGGCTCAGAAGCGTAAGTTATACGCCGATACCATGAGAGAATTACGCCAGATGGGCGTGAACTCGAACCTCAGCGTGGATGCACTTTCCAAGCAAGACGAAATATCGACAATACTCTCCAATATACCCGCTCTTCCAGATCTTTACGGAAATTTCGGCCGTGCAGCAGAATATTACTTGCACAAAGCGCTGAATATGATGATTCAGGTTCGAGCTGTTTCGAAAGAACATTCTGGTGACTTGACGCCCAACGACGTCGCGAAAAGTATAGGCTATCTCGAAGGCTTGCTCAACTTGACGATCCGCCAGCGTATCGTGCTCAACAGGAGCCTCCGGCAACTGAAGGGTATCGCTACTCCCATATCAGAAATCAAGGATCTCGCCACATCTTTCTCGAGCCCACTTCGTTGCGTGTTTCAGCAACAGTACGACGCGTTCAAGGATATCCAGCCAAATTTGCGTTGGCTTAGCGCAATTCTGAAGGCTGGCGCTGACATGGTCTCTGCCCAAGCTAAGCTCGGAATGACAAGCGTCCCAAACGGATTGCTGCACGACATGCGACAATGCGCGACCACATTTGCGGATCTATCAGATTGCTACGAGAAGCTGCCGAATTTGCCAAGAAACATACAGTCTGGAGCCTACCAGGACCTCGACGACCGCGTTAAATCTCACTTGGACGAGATGGATGCCATATTCAACAAGTGGATGGCTGAAACAGACATGGCTCGTACAATTCTTCGGCACGTCCAACCTTTCTTGTTCCGGTACCCCGAGATTAAGGCGATGCATTCCTCCGAAGAGTTGCGCATCACCATCGAATCCCATGCACGAGATCTATTGGCCTCCATGGACCTTATTCTTGGGTCCATGCAAGATGTCGAGACTGCCTTGAAGCAGGTACCCACCTCTACAGAGGATGCAACATGGCTTGTGGCAGAAGGGAGAGCGCTTTCCACTTCTTTCGATGCCTTACACACACCAATGATTCATGATATGCTGCAAAAGTTAGTAAACGAGACTCATTGTCTGCAGGATGAAGCCAGCCTGAAGACTAGCGCGGCCCTTTACGCATCGATCGTGCCCATCCTCGACCAGTACGTCGCGTCCCACGAATACATTCTCACACGTTTCGACAGCCTTCATGCCTCGACCTCGAAACTGCTACATCATCTGTGCAACTCCTTCGTTCAAATTGGCACCCAGGGTTTCTGTCAACCATCAGAAAAGTCTGCGGATCAGCAAAATGGCCAGAACGATAAGCTTGAAGAGGGAACAGGTCTTGGCGCTGGCGAGGGCGCTGAAGATATTTCCAAGGATATAGAAGAAGATGAAGACCTCGAAGACTTGGCCCAAGAGAAGGGCGAACGGGAAGGCAGCATCGAGGAGAACGATGATGCTGTTGATATGGGTGAGCAAGAGATGGAAGGTGAGACTGAAGATGTGGTTGAAAAGGAAGACAAGGGTGATGAGTCTGGTGAAGAAGGCGATGATGACGTGCAAAGCGAGGTTGGAAGCGTTGATGATCTTGGCCCAAGCGCGGTCGATGAAAAGCTGTGGGATGAGGGGGGCAAAGCGGACGACGCAAAAGACAAAGAGGGCAAAGAAGATGTCGGGACGGAGAATCAGGATGAGCAGACTGCTGCCGAACAAAATGAAAAGGACAAACAAGAGGGTGGCGAAGACAAAGATGACAAGGAGGAAGAAGGTGAGCAAGAGGAAAACGATGTGGATATGGAAGGCGAAGAGCAAGACGAAAAGGTCGGTACGGGCGAAGCGGAGAAGCTGGATCCACATGCCAAGGAAGAGGAAACGTTGGACTTGCCCGAGGACCTCAATATGGACGGGCAGGATGACGAAGGCAACGACGATGATGGCCTTGGCGATATCGATATGGGTGATGATCTAGCAGAGGAAGACGCCGAGGAAGATGACGCAAACGCCTCACCTGACGTGACGAACGACGTATTAGAGCCTGAGCATGAGGATGACAAGGACGAGGAAACGACAGGTCATGCTGAGGAGGAAGAACATTCGTCCGAGGCCCAAGAAGAGGAGGGCGAGGAGCCCGTGGATGACCAGCTCATACCGCTGCCTGACGAAAATGTGCCGGACAACGACGATCGCCACGCAAAAGACACTGATCACGCTGATCCAGATGCGGACACCGGTGCTGGTAATGAGGCCAACGAGGAAGCACACAAAAGTAAGCACGAACAAGCGTCGGCAAACGCAGCGAATCAGGACGATGGTCAGGAAGGCGAATCATCTGAAGAGAAACAAGAGACGACAGCTGAAGAAGGAACACTTGGGCAGACCAGCGCTCCCGACGCTAGTGGGCGCGGTGAGCAGGCTGAAGAATCCCGCGAGACACAATCATTCAAAAAGCTCGGTGATGTGCTAGAGAAGTGGTACAACCAGCAAAAGCAAATTTCCGAGGCCCCAGATAAGGATGAGATGCAAGCTCAGCAACTCGACAAAGAGGTCGACATGGCTGATGCTGATTTCGAGCATCTCCTCGATGAGAACATGGAGGCTGATACCCAAGCGTTGGGTACTGCGACAGAAGAACAGGCAACTGCTCTAGATCATGACATGGCTCTTCCAGTCAACGACGACGACGAGAAAATACCTACTCGACCAGAGGACGAAAATGACAGCGTTCTGGATGCCGTAAACGATGTCAATATGGCTGATGCTGAGCTGGAGGAAGATAGAGCGCAAGATGAGGAACAGCAACAGTCTAAATCTTCTGAAGGCAAACCCCAGACCTTCATTGGTGAGCAAAAGCTGATGGCGGAGGACGAGGATGCACACATGGACGATACGCGTCCAATTGAAGATGACAGTTCTGACGCCTCGTCTACTCATGAGGTTGAGGTACAGCTTGAAGTTACCCATCTCGATAACACTCCGATTACGCCAGATGTCGCCCGTGCCCTTTGGCTCGCTCACGAGTCGGCAACCCACTCGCTTTCGCAACAGTTGACCGAACACCTACGCTTGATTCTTGCTCCTACACTAGCCACGAAGCTCCGCGGGGATTTCCGGACAGGCAAGCGCCTCAACCTCAAGCGCATCATCCCCTACATCGCCTCTGGTTACAAGCGGGACAAGATCTGGTTGAGACGCAGTCAGCCATCCAAGAGGAGCTATCAAGTTATGATTGCCTTAGATGACAGCAAGAGCATGGCAGAAAGTGGAGCGAGCAACCTAGCACTTAAAACATTGACGCTCGTCGCTAAGTCGCTCGCTATGCTCGAGGTCGGGGAGGTCAGTGTTGTTGGATTTGGAGATCAAGTCAATGTGGCACATGAGTTTGACAGGCCCTTCACATCCGAAGCCGGCGTGCGAGTGTTCGAGCAATTCAGTTTCGACGCTGCCAAGACGAACGTGCGAGGTCTTGTTGACAAGAGCCTAGAGCTTTTCTCCGATGCCAGGCAAAAGGGAAGCACATCCGTAGGGGAAGATCTCTGGCAGCTCATGCTGATCGTCAGCGACGGCATATGCGATTCACACGCGGAGATCCAGCGCTTAATCCGGAAAGCTCAGGAAGAACGTGTCATGATTGTTTTCATCATCATTGACTCTTCAGCATCATCCCCGGCGGGCGCCCCAACTCCAGCGCAGAGTGATCAGTCAACCTGGCAGCCTGCGGTGCCTTTAACAAAGGCACAAGACAAGACGTCCATTTTGGACCTTCAGTCTGTCGAGATTACCCCGGAGGGCAAAGTCGTGAGATGGAAGTACATGGAGCGCTTTCCGTTCAGATATTACCTGGTGGTGAGAGATGTTAGAGAGTTACCAGGCGTTTTGGCTGGGGCGTTACGGCAGTGGTTCGGCGAGGTCGCAGGAACTGCTTGATTTCGTGTTGCAACAGGACCAAGAGTGGCGTACGCAGGTTCGGGTTCTTAGAATTTGCCATTCATGTATTAGTACTTACTGAGAGCAATGTCACCTATCAAATCTACTTGTGAATCTATCATGAACTTGCACGTCTACAACTTGAACAGGTTCTTGTTCTTCGCACATTGAAGCGCTAATTGCGCAAAGCTTTCAAGGCTCGCCTGTTCTCTACGAGATGCTATCCACTTCACCTATACTTTTTGGCACATGGCTCCATGCGAAGCTATCCCAGATGGCGGCCAAATTCCGCTCGAATTCGATTCATCCTTAGCAACATATCGCTCTGATTCGAGGTTGACGTCCGCAACCGACATGCTCAACGCTTATAAAGTATAGATTTTCTCACTCAGTACCTCCGGTTGCAACGTTCACTCCCTCTAGGCATCTGGAACTCAACCTATCGTTGGGCTCGCCCAGCATCATCGGCTGTTGAGAGTGATTGTACATCCATGTCAGCGACCTTGGGGATGATGCTCTGGGCTGACCCTCCGAGTGCTCAGGGCGGTCCTCATTCTCTAGTCGCAGGGTACTGGGGTTCTGTGGCAAGGGCTCAAAGTGAGCGTCGCGTGTTCGCTTCTTGTCGATACGGCGTCTCCAAGGCTTGTAAAGCAATACACTCAATCCACCAAATACAATGAATGTTCCACATATAGCCCCTCCTAATGCTATTTAGCTTCAAGGCAATCATAAATTTCGTACAACATACCAACAATATCCCAAGCCTCACCAAGTCTTTCCACACCATCCCAGAATGTGCCTTGGGGCTCTGCCACATTCAAGACAAGGTTGAGAAATTGCACTGTGCCAATAATCGTTGCCACGATTACCGTAATGACAGTCAATACGATGCTATAGTAGCAAATCGCAATCGAATCTCGTGCCAGCTGTGTACTTGTGTACAAGCTCATCATCAAGGCGCCGTCCGTTGTGTCCAGTAAGCACATACCAGCTGTGAACAGCAAAGGGAAAATCAAAATCAGCCATATAGAAGTTCCTTTTGTTGCCTGGATAGAACTTATACCCAGGATGGCAATTTCCGAGGATGTGTCGAATCCAAGGCCAAACAAAACGCCGAGTGGATACATCTTCCAAGGTCGGTCGATAAGCTTGAAGAGTCGCTGTAATATAGGGAACAGGCAGCCTCCACCTTGTATCTTGAACTCCATATGCTCAGCTCCGGGATCAGTTGCGATCATCCTGTTCATCTGCACAATCAACTTGTATAGAATGTAGACATTCATCAGACCAAGCAGCAGCAGAAACGTGGCAGATACGGACGTGCCAATGATACCGCCGATTCGTTCAAAGTTGTCGAATTTGGACGAGACCGCCGCAGCGGTCCCAGCAACCACCAGTGAAGTGGCAACAACAATGGTCGAGTGACCAAGTGAGAAGAACATCCCTACTGTGACCGGGCGCTGACCTGACGCAATCAATCGACGTGTCATCAAGTCGATAGCAGAGATGTGGTCTGCGTCCAAAGCATGCCGAAGGCCAAGAGTATAAGATAATATAGCTGTAGACACAAGAGGCGCGTGCCAGTGCTATGGTCCGACTCGTCAGCTCGTCATAGTTGTCGGGTCATATTCAATGCATCTCACCAACACCACGCCAACCGCTGCCCAAACGAGGAGGTTAACAACTATGAGCGTGACTATGATAGCAATTGCGGGGAATGGCAATTTTTGAATGTAAGGTATCCGCGAATGAAAGTGCGACGCCTTCTTCGAGACTTGGCCAAAGAGGGAAGATTTGTGCTGTGGAATTATCGGTGAAGGGAGTACATCCGACATGATCGCGATCTCTGTGAGCAGTATGTATTGGAGAATGTCGTCGAACGCAAGAATATGGAAGCGAAATTAAGTCGAGATTCGATTACCGATGATGATTCAAAATCGCCATGAGAGCAATTAACGTAGACGGCGCGTGGTGGGGCTTCCAGCTGTTATCGCGAAGCTACCCCGCAATCGCTTCATAGTGATATGTCTATGACCAACAAGCATTTGAGAGTCATACAACGAAACAGTTTAAAAGGTGCTAGACCAGCTTATATTCGTTCCATTCACACAAGAGGTTGCTGTGTTCTCAGTTGCGGTGTATACTCTAAATCTTACGAAAGCAGAGGGAAGCATTTGTGCCACCAAAGCCGAAGCTGTTTGAGAGGGCCACATTGACTGCCTTTTGCTGAGCAACCCCGGCAACATAATTACAATCAAAATCTTCCGGGGGATTGCCGGGATTCGAAAGGTTGAGGGTCGGTGGCAAAGTGTTCTGTGTGTGTGAGCCATTGATTTTTTGTGATATCTCAGAAGCGGAGGGGCTTACATGATGCATTGCCAGCACAGTGAAGATAGCTTCGACACTCCCTGCCGCTCCTAAAAGATGCCCAATGGCACCTTTTGTACTACTGACGTTGATCTCAAAAGCCTTGGCTTTTCCATCCTCGCCGAGCAGCAACTCCTTGATGGCTTTGTTCTCGGCTACGTCGCCTAATGGGGTGCTCGTGGCATGAGCGTTGACGTAGTCAACGGCGCTAGGCTTTATACCAGCATGACGGAGAGCATGTTTCATGGCAAGACGTGGCCCCTGACCATCCTCACGAGGAGCTGTCATGTGGTAAGCGTCGCTAGAGAGGCCGTAGCCAGCGATTTCAGCGTAGATGTCTGCACCCCGACGCTTTGCATGCTCCAATTCCTACGATCGTCAGCTGTAAGCGAAGAGCATAAGAGCCATACATACCTCCAGTACAACAACACCGGCTCCCTCACCAATCACAAACCCTGCTCGATCCCTGTCAAAAGGCCGGCTCGCTTCCGTTGGACAATTGTTCCAGTCCGTGGCAAGACTTCTTGCGCGCGCAAACCCAGCTATAGCGAGTGGATGGATACAGGATTCAGATCCTCCGGCAACCATTACTTCAGCATCGCCGTACTGGATCAGACGAGCCGCATCGCCGATGCTGTGAGCGCCAGTTGTACACGCTGTGGTGGCAGCATGATTTGGGCCCTGTTCTCTTCAGCAAGTCGATTGTGAGCAGCCAGCTGAGAAAATTGATTACCTTGAAACCAAATCGCATAGAAACATGTCCAGCAGCGAGATTGATCAATAGTCTAGGAACGAAAAGCGGTGACACTTTGCGGTACCCCTGATGCAATTCAGTAAACGAAAAGTGCCACGAGAGGGAGGTACATACTCCTTTCTCGAAGGCAATTGTTGTGTCATATACATCATCCAAGCTTCCAATGCCAGAGCCCACATATACGCCCTTGGGCCTTGGTTAGCGTGACAGCACGCCAAGCATGCAACGACTCATACCGTAGCCTCGAGATCCTCTTCCTGATCTGGAAACCAATTTGCATCCGTCAAGGCCTCCTCGGCAGCGACCATGGCGTATTGAGCGAAGCGCGCCATGCGTCGCTCATCCTGCATGCGTGAGCCAAGCGGTCAAGGAACGTGATGGTAACGCACCCCAGAGCTCAACCCGTACTCTTTCGCGTGCCAATCTCCATCGATCCTTCTACCCTCGGGAACTAGACCAGCGATCCGGCTGGGAAGCGTAGCGAAATCAGGTTGGCGGTGTTGCAATGAAACAACGCCAGAATGGCCTTCAAGAAGGCGTTTCCATGTGCGGCGGACACCTGCGCAGAAGAATCAGCACGCGCGTGGTCAGGAAGGGCAACAGGGTGGCAACCAATTCCCAAAGGTGTCACTAGCCCCAAGCCCGTTATCACCACTCTTCGCATTGCATTTCATGGAGTATATTCGAGTGAGAACCAGGACAGGTCCACAAAATGTGCACGAAGCACTGTCTACGTCGCTCAGACCACCAGCAATGCGCACAAGCCACACGTGTGGCTATGCATAATGAACAGACCCCCAGCTATAGCTCGACCGGGGCGGAAGCACGTCACTGCGCCAAGCTTTGGAAAACCCCACGTTAGCGCGGGCGTGGAGTGGAGTGAATCACAACCAAAAAGATGAGTCCCCGCAAATGCGACCAACAACACCACCACGCAATCTGCAAGGCAGGCGCGACTGTACTTTAGACACAAAGTACGCGCCGTCATGGCTACTGCTACTGCTAGTGTCAATGGCGCCCCCGTGAGCACCAGCACGAGCACGACGTACCGTGAGTGTCCACAGCTGCATTCCATTGCGCTCCTCTGACCGGCCGGTAGCACGAGTCACCTCGCAACCAGAAAACCCCTTCAGCAACCTCATTCCCGACCAGACATTCGCCATTCTGCCCCACGTGACGCTCGAGTCGGGCGTGGTGCTGCACAATGTGCCCGTGGCATACAAGACATATGGCACGCTTGCGCCGGGCCGTGACAACGCCATGGTCATCTGCCACGCGCTCACAGGCAGCGCCGACGTGGGCGACTGGTGGGGCCCGCTGCTGGGCGGCCCGGGCAAGGCCTTCGACACGTCGCGCTTCTTCGTCGTGTGCATGAACAGCCTCGGCAGCCCCTATGGCAGCGCAAGCCCCGTGACGGCCAGGGACGGCGACGCGTCGCTGGGCCTGTATGGGCCCGAATTCCCGCTGACAACAGTCAGAGACGACGTCCACATCTTCAAGCTCATCCTCGACCACCTCGGCGTGAAGCAGGTTGCCGCCGTCATTGGCGGGTCCATGGGCGGCATGCTTGTCCTTGAATTTGCCTACTTTGGCCCCGAATACGTCAAGTGCATCATACCCATTGCCACTTCTGCCCGCTACAGTGCCTGGGGCATCAGCTGGGGAGAAGCTCAGCGCCAGAGCATCTACAGCGACCCCAAGTACGACGACGGCTACTACACCTTCGATGACCCCCCATCCACTGGACTGGGGGCCGCTCGCATGTCTGCACTGCTGACGTACCGGAGCCGTGACTCGTTTGAATCGCGCTTTGGCCGCAACACCCCAGACCTTTCCAAGAAGCAAAGCATAAATGTCGTGCCGCGGCCATCGACTCCGTCGCATCCATCACACGAACACTGGGCAATTCACAACCATGGGCACAAGCATGCTGGATCGCCACGAATGGCCTCTCGAACTAATAGCTGCGCTGCCCTGGACACTGGAGGCGCTTCCGTTGCCGCCAAACAAGCAGACCCAGAGTTCCACGACGCTTCTACCCCCTCCACACCTCCACACAGCCAACATACCACCAATGGCACTAATCCAATAACCACGTCAGGTCAACGCCATGCGCCACACTATTTCTCTGCACAATCATACCTACGCTACCAAGCAGAAAAGTTTATCAAACGCTTCGACGCCAATTGCTACATAGCCATCACCCGTAAGCTGGACACCCACGATGTCTCTAGGCACCGCTATCCTCCTGGCAAAGATCCAGATTCGATGGATGCAGTCTCCGCACTCCATTACGCATTATCTCTTATTGAGCAACCCACACTCGTCCTCGGTATACAGTCTGATGGACTGTTCACTTTTGCTGAGCAGCAAGAACTTGCGGCCCATATTCCGCATGCTACGCTGAAGACCATCGATTCGCCCGATGGCCATGATGCCTTCCTGCTTGAGTTTGAGCAGGTCAATGGACATTTAGCTACATTCCTGGAAGCCGTCCTCCCAGATATCATGAGTAGGTCCCCCGCCCCTGGGGTCGTGTCAAATGAAACAGGCATGGCTGCTACAAAGACGAGTACCTTTGGAGAGGCCGAAGTCGACGATATTACAGCTTGGTGATATTGTTTCTTCTGTTGAGCGCGGCGTTTGGGTTTAGGATTGCATGGTTTGGCGTACAATCTTCGGCATATGCTTGAAAGAAGACTGTGCGAGTAAGTCAAGCTCGTGGATGACATGAGCTGAGGTTCAACTCCTCCATTGGACAATATATATCAAAACCTAGAGATAGTACATCGTTTTCCATCGTTGGCCAGTAATGGGTCATGCTTTGCCAGGACGCGTTGTTCGTTTGTTCACGGTGCATCCTCATGTATATAACGCACAAATGATATCCTGAGGCATTCGCTGAGCCTTGAATGACACGTTCACAATCACCCGCCCTCGGACTGACACATTACATTCGAATAATAATTTCCGTAGCCTCAGAATGATAGCCTCGGATAAGGACCCCGCAATACGCTTCGGTCCCCTGAACACTGCAACCAATGTACCCCTCAAATCCGCGGACCACTCAAAAGGTCACACTCGGCTTTCCCTCGTGGCACACTGGTGTTCCATGTCGTACCGAAAGCAAACATGCAATGCCATTGGCGCAATAACGGAATATCACCACAAGGCTAGCATTGATGGCGCCCAGCTGTTGTAAGCAGTTGAACACAATCCGAAGCCCGCGTGGAGAACCACATTGAGAGACCCACCTACTGGGCAGGATCATCTGAAATCCTTCGAGTCGCCTATCGACCCCGCATGTGCGGCACCGGTGCGGCCCCGGTGAGGGACAGTTAAAGGATAGCTTGTGCAGTGACTTCGTGTTGAAGCAGTTTTCAGAAAACCGCTCTTCTCAACCATCCGCGTTACCAATCAGTTTTGACCATCGTCCATCGTTTGGTTGATCAACAGTGCGTCACCATCTCACAAAGATTGGATCCAAATGGGTCTCCCCCGTACACAAAAAGCTGCTGTAAAGCAAGGCTCTGGAGAGGATGCGATCATAACGGTCCAGGAAGTGCCCGTGCAGGAGCCCGGCCCAGACCAGATACTGGTCAAAATCAACTACTCGGGTCTTTGCGCCTCTGATAAGTCTCTACTCCATGATGAATGGGCGTTTAAGATGTCGGACGTTACCCAGGGTATCGCCGGCCATGAAGGTGCCGGCGTTGTTGTTGCTGTAGGATCCAACGTACATGATCTTTGGCAAGTTGGAAACCGCGCTGGTATCAAGTGGATTGCATCTGTCTGTCGTAGATGCGAGTTTTGCACCAACGGCCAGGACGAGTGTCATTGTCCGAAACAATTGAACTCGGGTTTCACTATTGCAGGAACTTTCCAGGAGTACGCATTGACGGATGCTCACTACGCCACTCGACTTCCAGATGGCGTCAAGGACGAGGAAGCTGGGCCCATCATGTGCGGTGGAGTGACGGCTTACGTTGCGTGCAAGCGGAGCGGCGTGAAACCAGGACAATGGATTGTCATTCCCGGAGCCGGAGGAGGTGAGAGTTGCTTTTGCCCCTGTGCCAAGTAACGATATATTAACGGATTCCCGTAGGTTTGGGCCACTTCGGTGTACAGTACGCCCGCTCGATGGGAATGCGTGTCATTGCGATAGATGGCGGTGATGCCAAGCGCGACCTATGCCTTAAGCTCGGTGCGGAGAAATTCATCGACTACACGAGCACGTCAGACATCACCACTGAGGTCATGAAGATCACAACATATGGTTCTCATGGTGTCATCGTCTTTGCGGCTACTAAAGCAGGCTACGAGCAGGCACCTCATCTCTTAAGGCCTGGAGGCACGATGGTGTGCGTCGGCTTACCAAAGGACCCCACTGTCATTGCAGGCGCGAACCCGATCATGATGTGTCTCAAGAAATTGAATGTGGTTGGTAGTGTAGTCGGAACATTGAAGGATGTCGAGGAGGCCTTGGACTTCACGGCGAGAGGCTTGGTGCACCCAATACTCACACATGGTGGGCTAGAGGACATCAACAAGTTCTGCGACGACATGAACCAAGGGAAATTAGTAGGTCGCGCTGTGATCAGAGTTGCAGAGTAGAGACATGGACGAATACATACATGCACCCGATGATTGTAGATCCACTATAATTCTCAGAGTAGTTTAAAGGAGGTAAACTTGAAGATCGCTAAGTTCTTACTCTATAGTTAGACTACTTAGCTTTAGAGGGCTTAAGATAGCTTATTGCAAGGTCACACAAATTTAACAGAGATTACGTATGCCTTGGAATTGTTCTATTTAGTGCGGTCTGCTATGTGCATCTAGACTAAGGCGCAAGAGCTTACAACTATATAGGCGTGTCACAACCCCCCCTCTCAGGTTTACATAGACTTCAGCTTCTGCGGTTGGTCCGTCCGGCTCTCAGATCCTAGCTGTTCGACACGTATGACCGGTCAAGGGAGGGGCGGGAGTAGGGTCATGCTCTAACACCAGCAGCATTATTGTGTACTACGAGACCATGTCTTTCATAAGGACAACATCCGGAGCTTAAATCAATCTACGACAAGGCTGCCGGCGTGAAACATCAGGTCTTCAATGAGAACCAGCGGGTGTTGTATAACGATGCACAGACTATCATAAAACAAAAATGAAAAGGGCAAACAATGTTGGCTTGGGTGGTAGCCGAGTATGGGCCAGCGATGCTGGTACGCGGCACCATTGAGACTCAAGGCATTTCGCTGTGTAGATTGAACGATGTGTACGCGAACGTGCTACAACTAACAAGATACAGGATGCTGGTGATTGGAAGCGAATCACAGAGCTGTGCTATTGGACCGAATGGTATCTTTAGACGCCTAAGAAAACCGAAGTTGCTGGCGCTAACGATGCCCCACGGCAGTGAACAATGTCCCATCGACCGGAAAGAGATATCTCAAAGAGACCGGAGAGGCACCTTTCCAAGGTTGATTGTGACTTGAGTACGTTTGTCGATCACCCGTACCCTTAACAGACTGTCAATGGCGAGCTAGCAATGGTAGGAAAGGCTCCCCTTCTTCTACCTCGTCTAACGTATTCCAGCATTTAATCGCATCGAAGCGAAGTGCCATAACAATGAGGTAGCAGTAGATTCCTATGCTCATGTTAGGATACAAATTCGAGGAGTCGCATGGTGACAGCTGACTTCGTAAGGGGTACGCCTCCAACTCGACTGCTGTAAGACGATAACCCCACCACCAACAAGCCCACTGTAAGGTGGCAAAAATCTATGCAATGGTATACAGGGCTTCTGCACTACGAGAGAAGACGAATATGGTAGCTCCAATCTGTCCCGACGAGATGTTCAAGAGCATGGCGATTTCGGCGACATCCACACCCTGAAGAAGCGCGGAGGCGCGGACATGATTTCAACCTCATAGAACTAGCAAGAGCTGCCAGACTGAGGAGAAGGCACTTTGGCCCAGCCGTGGGACACTATTGAACACAGTATACAGGCGGCGGAATGTCCTCATATTGGGCATCGGAATGAGACCCGCGAATGACTGTCCAGACACGATAATTAAAACCATGCGAGTGGAATAAGTGTCTATGCACGAAGTTCGTGTGAGGCAGAGACTAATTTCGTACCTACTTCTCCCGCAGCACTTCCAGGCCGCAGTCAGAAATCAGTGCGATCTTGGAGCAAGAAGAGGAAGAAACTGAACACGCGGAAGATGTGCGTGAGCTAAGAACCGAGACAACACTGCTTCTTGGATGACAACATTATAGCGACAAATCATCCTATACGTCGTGGAGGCCATGAATGCAGGTGTTATGAGACGACCCAATGGCGAGAGCCAACCACTTCCTGGTAGCCCTATATCAATCGAACCCCTTCTTCGTGTTTTGTTACAGAATTCGGTACCCGCAGGCCTCCCCGGTGTTTACAATCACGATACGAACAGAGCCCGAGGGATACGGGAGCCGGCGACCCGTATCATTCAGGCAAGTGGTAACACTCGAGACCCTTGACAACTTTATCCCCACCCAAGCTCAGATGAATGCTATAAAAGGTCGGATTATGGGTTTCTCTGCTCCTGTGAAGGAAAGGGAATTCCTCGCCACCGTGCGAGATGTAGCAACTGGATTGGATAGCACGTCTACGAATCAGCTCCTGACTACCTCTGACGTCGTAAGTACTACCCTCGATACCATACACATTGATCGAATTTGACACGAGCCAAGTTGATTGTCGTGTTCGACTATCTCCAACGAGATGACGTCTCCTTTCGCCGAGCGTGCACGCAGCCAGCCATTGCAGCAGAGATTAGGATGGCTGAGGTATAATCCCGAAGCTCAATTTGCCCGGAGGTGCCTAATATGTTATAGATCCTCACTTCCGCGAGGCGTGGAGCGGGCGCAACTTACAGTTCAATTGTGTACNCGAAGCTCAATTTGCCCGGAGGTGCCTAATATGTTATAGATCCTCACTTCCGCGAGGCGTGGAGCGGGCGCAACTTACAGTTCAATTGTGTACAGACACCGACCCTGGGTTGAAAGTTCCGCCCAGAGTTGGCTGAGTGATGATATTGAGGCATTTGAGTATGGGATATTTAGATAGGAGCCAGCCAATGTGAAGTCTTTATTGAATACGCTCTCGGACCCCAAGACCGGCACCCGTTGAACCACTTCTCCACCACTAACTCCTCCCCACCATCTTTCCACCACCCTAAACGCACTGACACCAAACCGTATGTTGAGTTGTCTCCAAAGATACAGTGCTCTGCACGCAAGATATCCAAGGAGGAATTTGCTAGGAGCCACTTCTACATCCAGCTTCCACGATCGCGCTTTCAACTCTCCCTCCACACCCGCCAACAACTCAACTTTCACTCGCTCGTCCACGATCTCGTCCAACGCCAACGCGCAAGGAGAAACTGCACCACTACACCTACCACTCCCCGGCAACCCCCTTGGCACCATCCGCGCCTCCCTGCACTCCCACCACCTTTCCAAATGGGGCCTCCTAATCTACCGCTGCGACTACCGCAGCGACGCCACCTGGGACTCCTTCATGGCTACACTGCACTGGAATGTGACCGACGCGCTCTTGCTCCTCAAAGCTACTGATCTCGCAGCCTCGCTGGACATGCGCGTCCAGTCCGACCAATCAGCGCTCGACGGCGCGAGCGTAGACCGCGTGCGCGCCGCGTTCAAAGAGTGGGTCGATAGCACGGAAGCCAAAGAGGAAATGAAAGATGCGCCGCTTGATTGGGGTGGCGCGGATTATCCAAGATATACGTACTGCGTGCATGTTGATGCCGATGCGGTGGATTCGGTTGTGAGGAGCGCGCCGCAGTCGCCGAGGTTTGATGGGGAGAAGTTGGGGTATGTTAATCTTGTGAGGCTTAATGTAAGAGAGGTCACAGATAGTGGTAATGATAGAGAGGAGGAGGAGGAGGATGTTGGGGGTAAGAATGTTGTCAGGGCTCCTGTGTCTAGGCTTTTTAGTCCAGAGACTTATAGTAAACTATATAATC